>MU378072.1:0-29101 GCA_022495175.1 Hypoxylon argillaceum
AATAGAAGTCCTGTCGCAGCTAGGAAGAAGGGTGTAGTTAGGGCTCAATAGATAGATTCATTGATTCCTGACCTTCTAGATCTATAAGGGGGACCAAAGGTCCCTTATATATAGCCAAATCAATAGATATAACCACCCTATAGGGTGCTTGTTACTTTATCACCTGACAGAATAGTTGGGCATACATAGCGTCAACACTAAGGGTGTCGAAATCGAAGCCGGCGAGGTGAGCTTTAATAGCCCAAACACCAGCGCGAGCTTTGAACTTCCATACGCCCTCGAGTCGTTAGTGAAACACCTAGTAGCTGCCAACCACGCTGTAGAGACTAACCGACATACCGCTGTAGTTTCTTTGCTGTTCAGCCTGCCTTAGGGCCAAATTGCTAGCCATGATTATTGTGCTAGCAATAAAGATGATATGTACCTGGCTAGGTTAGCTTCTATTGCATGGCCAGAAGGGAGGGGGATAAAGTATGCTTACGCATGGACAATACTAGAACTGCACAAAGTTGTGCGTGAAAGCAGCAGGCAACACAGCGGGATACCCACCCAAAGGCCTACTTCCCCCTTAGTGAAATATAGCTTTAATAACAAACTAATTTGCGCTGACAAGTAATCGCAGCTGTGCCATACCATGTTGGCCCTCCGCTACCAAGTTTGGGTAGGGTGGCTGGAAAGGCTGCAAGGCTGGACATAGATTATATATTAGATTGGTAATCCGCCCTAGGCCGTAACGGGGCAGCGCCCAGGAGGTGCTGCCTTAAGGCAACTGAGGCCCATGGTATTGTATAAGTAGCGCTTAATACAGTCAACGTAATACTTTGACTGTTTGGAAATTGATTGGTCCAATATAAGCAAAGGAACTGTTTTTAAAAAGTTGGAAAGTAAAGTAATAATTCTTGTATATTATAAACGTCTGATAGCATTTTAATAGACAGACTTGAAGAGTGTGTGCAGTTGGTCAGAAATTTAGATGGCAGAGACTTAGATTTAAAGATAAAATAGAAGAGAAGAGCAGCGGGGGAACAGAGACGAGAAAGCCATAATAGGCACCGTGGCTCGATGCGTCTTGTCTGTAAGAGCAACTGCGACGAGGTATGCGACACGCCGAAGGAGGAACTTCTCCAGGTAATAAGATTTCCAACAAGGCAGCAGCAACTACATAGAAAGATACCGCGTTCACGTCTCTGCTGGATTAGGCCAGGTACGCATTGGCCGTGATGACGAATGTCCTTTGATGCTGTCATGTCTCAGGGAACGAGCTTTCCAATATAAGAAATAATCGTAATCAGAACGTTAAATCGGACATGTCAAATGGAAGCTGCTGGTGTTGCGGCGCTCGTTTTTTTTCCGGCCGCAATAGCCTAGGAATCTAACATGATGATCGATACGACTCGGAAATCCACAGCGACCATATCACCGGCTCTTTCTTTATTCTCCTGTCCATGCTGCGCTGCAATTCCTGGCCGTTGACCACGACGAAAGCGCGACGCTATAAATGCTCTCATCTGCATCGACCATATATGCGCTGGAACCATTATAACGTAAAACTATTACAACTACCCGTTTTGATTACACCCTTTGGATTAAGTTATATATATATATATATATATATATAATGTACGCAGAGGTAGATTCTCCGTCACATGACTGATAGCGCTTTTACTAGGTCAATAAGAGTCAACGCGCAAGTAACCACACATACCCCATAATATACTTGAATATTAGTACTTCAAATGTTTACCAAATAGTAATATAAAATTAAAAAAATAATAATATAAATAATTATTTATATAAGCAAACGCCCGGTGGTTATATCGATGCTAATTTTAATAATAAATATAAAGTTAAACATAGTTATATACGTTATACTGTAATAAAAACACATTATGCAAAAGTTATAAACTAGTTATAACAGGGACACCCCGACCAGTCTACTAGTCTAGTTAGGCGTATAATGCCGTCTACTGTACTTCTTCCTCCTCAAGTTATGTCTTCTCTTCTGGTCTGTTGGTAGTCGTACCACCTATCTATTTCGTCTGTGCTTCGCTATCGCAGGTTAAGTCTAGTCCCTATAGCCTATATAGGCTAGTCGTGACACTAGTATAATAGCAGTTTTTATATTAACGGCTATAAAAATACAGCCCCGCAGATAACGCTAAGCTTGATTAGGCTAACACATAATATGCTAAGCTGTATTGAGCAGCTTTCAATACCTGGTTTAACGGCTAGGTTATGACCCAGCGAGCGCCGCGGGGACCCACAGTACCTATTCTGTAGGTAGGTAGCAAGCTGCCCCTCCGAAATCCCCGCCATGTGTGCCTGTCATCAGGTAAGGAGCTCACAGCTATTCCATTCTAGACATTTCCCGCTTCCCGGAAGCCATGTGATGAAGCCTAGCCTTGTGCCTTGTCAACGTGAATCAGATTTACCCAGTAGGTAGCCACTCTATCGAACAGCAACCGAGACAAGCAGGCAGCCATACATACATTTACTTCCTTGCGGCACCTGGAGGCTTCTCTTGATGCGCCCTTCCTTTGTCCTGTACGCCATCTGCACCTAGCATACATACATACATACATACTTACATACACACCTACGCTCAAACATCCGCTTACCTGAAAGCTCGTAGCATAAAGCACGCACAACGAATACCGCCTCCACCATGAACTACCTGTATTCCACAGTCAACACGTTACGTGACAAGTACACGCCCATCACACACACGTCGACGTTTCGCAAGACGGGCCAGATCACGCCCGAAGAGTTCCTGGCCGCCGGCGACTACCTCGTCTTCAAGTTCCCCACCTGGTCCTGGGCCGACGCCGACTCCGATGCGAAGCGCGTAGATTACCTGCCCCCCGGGAAGCAGTTCCTCGTCACCCGCGGCGTGCCCTGCAACCGCCGGCTCGACGACGACTTCGCCGGGGACGCCGGCCACGAGGAGGCCGTCGTCGGCGACGGCGACGACTTCAGGTCCAAGGGCCAGGGCGACGACGACGACGACGGCTGGCTGCGCACCGGCGGCCTGAGCAGCTCGCAGCCCCTCAAGGCGCGCGACGTTCGGACGGTCGACGACGCGGGCAATGTAGGCGATCGCTTGGACGACGAGGACGAAATCCCCGACATGGAGGATGATGACGACGATGAGGCTATTATTCGCGACCCTGAGGCCCAAAAGCGGATAGGGTGAGTACATCACCCCTCTACAAACGTAGCCGGCTGAGAACAATACTGACATCTTTGTCGCGTGCCAGGGCCCGTCGGACGTATACGCTTTACATTATGTATTCGGCGTATTACCGCACACCCCGTGTTTATCTGTCGGGTTACGTTGAAGACCAACCCCTCGCTCCACACCAGATGATGGAAGACATTGTCGGGGATTACAAGGACAAGACAGTCACGCTGGAGGACTTCCCCTTCTTTGCGAATAATGTCAAGATGGCTAGCGTGCACCCCTGCAAACACGCCTCTGTCATGAAGACGCTCCTCGATCGCGCCGACGCCGCCCTGAAGATCCGGCGCGACAAGCTAAAGTCGGGCAAGACCATCGGCAGCGACCCTGGCATGGAAGGCTTGGTCGACGAGATTAATAAGCTAGACGTTAAGAGCGCCGAGGCTGCCGCCGAGTCCAGCAGCGATGACTGGGAAGAAGTCGAAGCTGAGGAAAACGATATCGCCATCCGAGTCGACCAGTACCTTGTAGTCTTCCTTAAAGTGCGATATCCCTTATCCCAGACTGCCTTTTTATTTCTATGTCTACCCAATTTGAGACTAACCAATAATACCCAGTTCCTGGCTAGTGTAACTCCTAGTATCGAACACGATTTCACAATGGGTGTATAGTCGACGGGGCTTCTCTCTTGATTCATTCCAACACTATGGGAAGGGAGATCAAGCTTTAATTACGTGGTGCTCCAGGAAGCACCATTGGGGCGTTTCGAGGGGCTTTTGTACGTGGAGCAGCACTTATAGAGGACAGGGATGGGTTTTGGTTCGGGCCATGAGGTTAAACTCGCGTTTGGTTGCCGTTCGGCAGGGAGTTACTTGGTTGTGAACAGACTGGTTGATCTATCTACTATAGTATTATCATGTGCAGCGTGCTGGTCCCTCAGGCTAGCACCTCTTTAGGAGATATATAGCACTACAAGAGGCAGCAAGCTGAAACTGCGCAAAGCGATCTCAAAGGCTATTCTACCGTCCGACGTTGACATGGTAGTGTGAATCAGGAAATTAAATATTTAAAACATATGCTGTCTAGGCATTTTCGCGATCTGGTATATACAAAACATCATTTTTATCCAGGAGGTAGTCCTGAAGCCATGTCGCTCCCCCATGGTACTCTCCATCACGCCTCTTCTTAAGCAAGTTTTTCAGTCGGGGCGTTCGCATCCGCCGGTTTCGCCTTGATGGAAGCGGACGAGCTCTGCTTGTCGTCGGGGGAGGAGACGACCTCGGCCAGCGTGGGCTCGGCGACATACGAGTCCTCGCTCCAGAAGTCCTTCTTGCCCCTGGCGGCGCGCATCATCCAGGGGGGGATGGCGCCGCCGGGGATGCGCCAGGTCCAGGGGTCCTTCTCGGCCTTGTTGGGGGGCACGATGCGGCCGCCCGAGGCGCGCTCGATGAGCCAGACGAGGGTATTGATGATGATGTAGAGGATGATGCCGGCGATGAGGCCGTAGGCGATGCTGTACGTGAAGGGCATGACGACGATGGTCACGAAGGCCGGGATCGCGTCGCCGAGGTACCGCCAGTTGATATTGACGGCCGCGGGCATCATCATGGAGCCGACGAGGATCAGCACGCTGCCCGTCGCCCAGGGCGGGATCGACGCGAAGATGGGCGCGAAGAAGACCGAGATGAAGAAGCAGACGCCCACCGTCATCGCTGTGAGGCCGGTACGTCCGCCCTCTGCTATACCTGCACCGGACTCGATGAAGGCCGTCACCGGAGAGGAGCCGAACAGAGAGCCGATCGATATGCTGAGGGCATCCACCATGTACGCAGCTGTGCTGCCTTCGAAGTCGCCAGTTTCGGGGTCTACGACGTTAGCTAGCCGGGCCATGGCATACTGTAAGATCATATGTTAGCATAGAAATGTGGAAAGGAGGTGGACGGCAAGTTATAGAACGAACGCATTTTCTTATAACCGAGGGTAGGGAGAGCATAGACGTACCAAAGTGCCTGTCGTATCCAGAATATCGACATAAAGGAAGGTAATCAGAGCTAGACCGAAC
Source organism: Hypoxylon argillaceum (assembly GCA_022495175.1). NCBI lineage: Eukaryota > Fungi > Ascomycota > Sordariomycetes > Xylariales > Hypoxylaceae > Hypoxylon > Hypoxylon argillaceum. The sequence goes on from MU378072.1 coordinate 5,241, forward strand.
TGAGCCCCGTGCTGGGAGATGTTCCATTGTTGAGCCGTGAGAACCTTGGAAATGCGGTGGAAATCAACAACTTTCCTGAAGAAATCGAAAGCATCGTCGCCAACCGTGGTATATGGGAAATACGTAAGAGCGGTCGTCCGGGGCCACGAGATGATACTGACAAGCAGAATGCCCGCAATAATGGCGGCCTTAACGCGATACATCATCAACATCACAGTCAATACACCACCGGCAAAAATGCCAACCCACATGGCGGGGTTGCGCATCTTGGTAGCCTCGGTACAAAGTCCATCCTCGCCAAAGCCAGTCTCCGGGCAGCCGGCCAAGACCAGCGGCGTAGAGGTAGCGCCTTGTAGTATACCAAGTCCTTCACTGTAGGTGAACCCGATGATGGTCAGGAATAGGCCGATACCCACACTCGTCGCAAGCTTGATAGACTGGGGGATGGCACGCGCCAGCCATTGTCGTAGGCCAAAGAGGGCGAGAGCAAAGAAGATGAAGCCTTCGACGAAGGTGGCCGTCAGCGCGATGGCATAAGGAGTGTTCCCCGAACCGTGGAAACCAACGACGTTATATGCGAAGTATGCGTTCAAACCCAAACCCGGAGCTAAACCAACAGGCCTGTCCCACCAAAAGTTAGCATCTACCTCTTGAGAAGGACGCAAAAGGAGACGGAGACAAAGCTAAAAACGAGGGCTACCTACAGATTGGCGAACAACCCCATGCAGAAGGAGGCAATGGCTGAAATCGCGGCGGTAGCTGTAACAAGATCGCGCTTGACCTCAGCAATGCATAGAAGGTAGTTTTCGTCGACATTGCAAAGAGGATCGTCAGCGGTTTTTGGGCAGACACATGTTCCTTTACGGGTTGTTAGCTAAGGTAAGGGTATTCCGCAGAACACCTAAGTGTCTAGCAAAAGACGGACCTCCTGAGTCGGAAAGAATGCTTGCGTTTACAGCGAGGATGTAAGCCATGGCGAAGAAAGTGGCAATACCGGCACGGATCTCAGTAAAGAAGAGAGACCCCTTCCGCTCCTTGGGCTATAATGGGAGTTCTCGATCAGTACAGACCAAATCTCCAAGAGCTAAAGCTGGGCTTACATGACCGCTGCCATCGAGTCTGAACCACCGGCCAACCGCGCTCTGCGCGACCTTCTGGTTGATGGAATGAATGATAGCCATCGTGGACTCTTGCGTCAACGGCGCGCCGACGTGAAGCTGTCGTGTGATTTGACGCTCAAGAGGAAGAGCAAGCGCGACGAATGCGACTAGGCGGGTAGTAGAGATTTATCTAATAGTTTTAAAAAAAAACCCTAAGCCTCGGGCGGAGCTTTGTTATCACGCGAGTCGGACACAAACCAGGCGGGATACGCCTATACTCAGGGACCTATATCACTGACAAGTCACAGTCCACGATCTAAGCGCGATGGGTCCGAAACGATGGGCCCAGAGGGCAGGGAGAGGTTGGCTTCCTTTCCTTCATCATAGTTCGCCCGAGGGCAAAAGATAAGTCAGATAGCCAACTTATTACCAAAGGGGTAATACAACAAGCGATACATAGGCAACATCCAGGCTTGACATGGACAGGGTGAGAGGTGCCCGGAGCCGAGGGGCGCCCACCAACCACACGCGACTCAGGCCGAGGACCCTGGTTCTGGAAGGATTCCTTGCCCCCCGTCCGTCGTCCATCGTGCATCGTCGCAGAGAGATAGGTGGTGCTGAGCTGACGACGGTGGACGAGTAAGGCGAGCGCAAACGCTGTTCCAGAATGCAAATGGGATGGGATAATGCCAGAAGCTGGCCCGCCCTTATCAGAGACCAATGGGGTCGTGTGGAGTACTGGAATAGCATCCCTGGCTTAGCGTTATCATCGATCGAAAACGGGAGTCGCGGACGGGAAGGGCGAGGGAACAGCTGACCTACATACATACCTACATACATAGTACGCACGCACGCATACAGGTACCTATTCTGTAAGTAGGTAGGTATGTATGCGTACATTACCTAGACTAGGTATTATGATAGTTGAGAAACAAGGGGGCGAGCTGAAATTGAACGGGGCTACCGGTTCCCATTTCGGTCCCATTTTGCATTTTTGACGACGCCACGAAGAATACGGAAGAACCAATCTAACCTACATGTAGGTCACCTATGCGTATGCTAGCGGTTAGAAGCTAACGTAGTTGCCGGCCGCTGCCCTCGACGAGAAGATCTATCGTACCTGACTGTAGAGATAGGTCACCGGCGGGCTCCAGACCCGAGCGACTTCTAGGTTGCGGTTGTGCGCATGTGCCTTGCCGATCGCGTGGCATCTATTCCCAAGGCTCTGGGACGTAACACACTTATACGTAAGTACTTACCTTCATGGGTAGTACACTAGACACACTATTCCGAATGTGGACTCGAGTACAACATGTTAGTAACCAAGCATCTAAAGCCGGTAACAGGTGGGCTGAGAATTGGGGAAATGTATGTACTTACATTGTATGCGTATCTCGATATCGGAGGCGGATTATATCACCCATTAAATTCCATAATAGTATCAACTATTATCTTCTATGTATAGATAGTAGGCTAAGGTAGGTAATGTCCCGAGCGCCTCAGTTATTCGTAGAGGACGTTCTACTATCCGTAGAGGAATCTAAACCCCATTGGGAAAGGTGTCCCGGTGAAGCTTGGACCTGCTCCGATCCCCACTTAATTTATATGTGTTGTAGAGCTGACCCCAGCAAATCCTGGATTTTCATCTAAAAATACAGTCGGTCCCACCACTTAAGCAGCGTAAGTAGGGGCTTTACAGAATAGATAACGTGGAAATATTTGTTAGATTTACCACTGCACACTGCACCAAAAGATTGGCGCGACCGGTCGATTATTGGTTTATTTCTAAGGCGGTATATATCCAACAATATTAAGACCTATTTTGACTTAAGAATACTTCGTTTCTGGTTAAAACTACTGCTAAACGTTTGTACTTGCGGGTAATATATTTGACCGTTGTTTTTTTTCCACTGCCCAACCATTTCTAAGATGCTTATACAAATAAGGTAAGAATCAGAGAAATATGTGGGTTTTTAGGGGGCTCTTCCGAAAAGGGTTTAGATTCCTCTACGGATAGTAGAACGTCCTCTACGAATAACCAAGGCGTGTCCCGAGTGCTAGAGTAAGTACCCTAGTTAGGCACCTACCTACATAGGTTAGGTTCTAGGTAAGTATTAGCGTAACCTACCTAGGGAAATACCCCGTATCTCTGCCAATACAGTGTGGGATAGGTAGGTAATAGAGAATAGGAATTCAATATGAGCCATAACAATAGCTATGCGCACATGTACAATCTTGAAACTGGCATATTTCCCAATACTGTGGCATGTATGATCACTGTAACTACAGAGATTAAACAGTCTCATATTTTAACGAACTCAAACGATTTATCATTTGGTACTGCTGTTGACAACTGAGGTGGAAAGCAAAGAAGGGCTATAGATCACTCCTGCTATAAGCTTCCAGGCGCGTTGAGCTCAAGGTAAGCAGCCTTAAGCTTAGCTTAGAGGCTGACCGGAGAAACTCTAGAACTCGATTTGATGTCTGCTATGTATTTGGCAACTTCATCTGACTAGTAAAAGCAAAGGTCGCCCATTTAACACATTGCAATCTCGGCCTCATAGACGAGAAGCTAAGTAGCTAGAAGATAATTGTCCCAAGATTCGCTCACATCATCTGTTTAGCTTTGGCAGGGTGACGGCCGTCATAGGTTCTCACGCTCTTGTTACATCACCCGTCCGAAGCACCTCCCTACCTTCACTCGTATTGTGCCCTCATCGTGGCGTCTTGTTTATAAATTATTTTTGGTTTCCTTGACTCTCTAATTATACCTGAAATCTACCAAGAGAACAAGTTCATTGGGCGTACATGGTATTAGGGTATCTAAGGCCCGAAACGGTTTTCAGATATGCTTGGTGTGTACAGGGAAGCATGCTTTCTCTTGCGCCTGCTCCGTAAGGGCACATTGAATCCTCTGTTGCAATAGCCATATCACCGTTACACTAGCTAACTAGCCACTTGATTGTTCGATGATGATGTGAGAGAACGATGGCGCAATTAAGACAATGCCGAGAAACAATACAATGTACGATGCGCTGCACTGGCGCATTCGTATCAGATATGTTAGATTCTATATAATATAAGAGTGGTTGCCGTAGTTAGATCGCAGTCAAGTCACTACTTAAAGTGGTATCACATAATTATATTATACGAGAGCTCCGCGACGGCTCGTTCCTATTTCAGCATACCCATTTTGCCGCAATCAACATTCCGGTTAATAAAGATTAGAATACCACAGGTTTGATAGATCTAGAGTGATATATCTCCTTCCCGCCGAAAAGGTCGCAGGACCTGAATAGCTGTGCTGTTGACGGGATCAAAGGAGAGAAATTCGACCAGTTTGATGAGGTATGACGAGAGTTCAATGGCCGCTGCCCATGGGATGGCGGTAAACTAGTCCTTATCATACTAGTGGCTGAGCTTGGTGTTAAGAAGATTATAAATCGTCTTTATCATGTTCATTAGTAAAGATTACCTATAAAGGAATGAATAGTTTGGATAGGTAACCCGATGGTCTGGATCTGAAAATATGGACTACTTCGTCTCCGAACTAACCACGGGAATACTCGCTATCGGATCAAATGCCTATCAAACAGTCCCTAACCCATTTCGCTACTATTGCGTATATTCTCATGTCTTTCTACTCGTCTAGGTACTTCCCATCCTAATTCCTTACCTACTTAGCTGGACTATAATAAGAATAGGGGAAAAGCGTGCGAGCCCGCCCTACATTTTTAGACTGATACCGGCGGCCTGTATTCTTGTACTAAGATGAAAGCTACATAATATACTTCCCGGATACGATTATTCTCACCAATATTCTAGGCAACGAATGGCATACTTAGTACGAAGTCGTGTGTGATTCCTTCTACACTCAGATATATAACAGGTTAACTGTCAAACCGAAACTCTTGGTGCTACCGCGGGGCGCCGGGAAGCACAAAACAATCGAAATATATGATTGCCAATAGGGGATAGGAAACAACCCAATTCTATTACACTTCAATAATCCTTGGCTATTCGAAATAGTCAGCAGGAAATGGGTGTGGCAGGATGGTATACACGACATCTCTTCGTAGCCAACCGGCAGAATGCCGATGGTTAAGCTTATGGCACTAGTATCGTATGTTATGTACCAATTACTCATTACCATGCACTGTCTAGAAGAATGCACTGGGTATAATCAACTATGTGATTGATCGATTAAACTAGAGCTTCACTACCAAATTCCCATTACGTACAGCACAGAACTAGAGTTATCATGTAGAGAGCGAGGACTACGGAGTATAGAACACTTCCTCAACCTCCTGCCACCAGGCCGGATCACCAGACTCACTGTTCTTCGCACCGGGGACAAGGCTCTAGAACGGCCACACCATCAGCACAAGCATAAGCCGGAGGATGACCGAAATGGACATGACTACATATCGAAACACTACTAGTAGGGCCAAAGGTAGGTAGGGTAGTGAAGCTCTTTCGGAAATAGTCTAACTTACCTCTTGAAATCCATCCGTCATGGCCCACCACTCCCTGACCTTAGGGTTCTCGCGCATGCGCTCCATGTCGCCGGCGTAATCAAATCCGACATACTTGAAGGACGCGAACAGAATCCCGGTTCCAGGATCGTGGAAGATGCTGTCTGTTTCGCGCGGGTTAGTATGCAGGCAAACCTATTTATGGCCTGAGGGAAAACTCCTTATGCCACCGCTCGAGTATCGCGGGCAATTGGCGTTTAACTAAACAGACAGACGGAATAGAGATCGGACGATACTTTGGCATGGCTCGTCTTGCAACTCCCGAGTAATCTTACTCCCTTGATAGGCGCCCGACACTCTGGCCCATATATATAATTCATGCAAGGAACTAGGAGAAAAAAAGAATTGGGAGAGGGACTAAAGGCAAAACCAGACCAACTTACAATCCCGAATGTTGCAAGTCTTGATCTGCTGCAATACCTCGGGCCAGACGGCCGCGTGCACCTCCTTGTACTTGGCGACGAACTCGGGCTTGAGCTTCACGATCTGCGCGATGCGACGACCGGCGACGGGCTGGCGGAGCGACTCCTGCCTCGGCCGTCCCGCGTTCGGCTCCGGTGACGGCGGCTGCTCTTGGCCTGTTGATGGCGGGGGCGGGGGTGAGGAGCTTGGTTTCCACATTTTTCTTTCTTTCTTTCTTTACTTTCCTTGCTTTTGCTCTCTTTCGAAGCTTGGAAGGGGAATGTGGAACGATGTGTTCTGCGAGAGTTGAGATCTGCGATGGTTTGCTCGATCTCCCGCCTGACGGATATAAAGTCTCCCTCACCTCGACGGGACCGAGCGTCGTTTTGTTAATAAAGCAGGCTCCGTGACGTCCGCGTCTCCCTTGCGCTGCTGCCTTGGTGGAGAGGGATACACGTTTGTTTCGCTTCGCTTCGTGTTGCCCTGCTCTATCTTGGTGTGGACCAAAACTTGGACTTTCTATTCCGAGATTCTGATCAAATAGTGAGGCGCAGACGCCGCCTGCTAGATATATGGATAAATAGATCTTAGATTATAGAACGTGACACGATCGCAGTTTTCAACCTCCGCAATCCTAGAGCCCTAAATACTCGAGCGGGACGTCCGGCTTTGTAAACACGCGCAGTGTAAAAATGCACTAACCTCCTCACTCACCCACACTGGTCTGCCATGCACACCTGTCTCCCCATAATGTTGTGCGGGGTTGGCGCATGCAGCTCATCCTAGATGGATGGCTTCTCTCCATCTGTCGGTGTGAGTATATCCTGCATACCGAGCGAGGCGCCAGCCGTCTATATTGAGCAAGGGGCTTTTTACCTACGCGTATATATATATAACCTGGGTAGGCATATGCATGCTACGTAGGTCATGGATGTCGGCGTAGTAGATAACGCCCTGGGGTATGAGAGAAGAATCGTCTGTGGACCCTAGCTCGCCTAGCTTGACACATGAAGACATCACTCTTTGCTAGGTACTATCTAACTTGACGCATTATATATGCGTTCTATGAGTGAACCTAGATCAAAATTAGCGTTGGGCCAGATCCTTGGCGATCTGGCACATTTTGCGTTCATCGTGGAGACCGTAGAGAAGGGGCGAGTTAAAATACTTGTTCATAAAATGTCTCACCTACCATGGGATTATCTTACAACACCGGGGTTTTGTTCACTGTCCAGGCCGAGGTACGTAGTTCATTAGGCTAGGGAATTCATTTCCACATCCAGTTATCCAACTGCGAAACTTTGCACCATAAAGCAAACGCAGTCAAGATGAGTGACTGTTCGACTTCTTGGACTAGCCGCGAGATGACCGTCACAACACATAGGCTCTAGAAAATATAACACGGCACAGAATTGTCCTCTACCAGACTATCAAATTTTAGAAACCCCCATGATTTCCCGGAAATAATATAATGAATAGACGCATGGCTCAGATGAATTGCCCGTTCTAGCTCGCCCCTTGTCAAAACAGAAATGTCGGCATTAAATATAGCATTGGACAAACATACCGACATGCTGCCTTATACTTCGTCCACTGTGCATTAAAGACCCAATCCAGTGGGGTTTTCCAGGCCGTCGCCGCAACATTGTCGCTGTATATACCTATGTTGTACATGGAAAACCATTTGGTAAGAGCGTTAGAGACGTATCTCGTCGACTACCTACTCTCCCTATACCAACGCCTGCTATGAAACCATTGTAGTTGATTGTAACCGTATGCGAATTAGGAATTAGTACAATGCCAATGCCATCTAGTTAGGTTGGCGAATCTAATCTTCTCAAATAAATTCCAGAGGTTTCAGGCATAAAGGGCCTCAACCAGATAGATGAAACCAAAGACGAGGAAAGCGACCGCGCCACCAACCGTGACTAAACCATTAGTTAGTAAGCTCTCGATAGAGTTAAGGGGTATCCAAGTGAAAGCTACTCACCGACTTTGAGACTGACTTTGCCGGCAATTGCCCTGCCGCCGATGACCGCCACGCCGGTGCAGCATGCGTGACCTAGCATAGCACCCAACGTCACCCACCAATAGTCCTGGCCCGCAGCCATAGCTATGGTGGCAATCTGACTCCGGTCCCCCCATTCTCCCAGGAAGGTCATCACAAAAGTCTGTACCCAAGCCGGGCTCAATAACAGGGAGAGCAGGTTCGAGAGGCCCACAGTCACCTCACTAACAATACCCCCTCGAGGCGAAGGGCTTCGGGCAGGCGACATCGACGGGCTACGTGGTGCTGAGAACCGCGACTGCGGTCGTGGCTTACGATCGTGAGCTAGCCCCATCTCTAAGGCATATGGAGACACAGAGGATCGTCTGTTTTTCTTCGATGCCTGGTTCTCCTTCTCCTCCAGCTCCATCTCGACCTCCTGCATTTCCGCAGTGACACCTTCGTTGGGATCCATGGCCATACCTTCCCGGAGTAATTTTGCGCCAAAGACGAAAAATAAGCCAGCGGCAAGAAATGACGTTAGGCGCTTGGGTATCAGGGCCGGGAGAGTGTGCCCCAATACAGCTGATAAGACTGTCATGACTAGCAAGGCACCGAATGCGGCCGTGAAAACGACCATTCGATCGTGTTTCATAGCCATGAGGGCTGCAACTAGGAATGTTTTGTCTCCAACCTCGGAGAACAATATCATAGTAAGCGATAGGACGAAGGAGTGAAAGGGCCGGATGATGCCTTCGTTCGCCTCGCCTTCGTCTATTGGGAGCTTAGCACTCGATTTAGATGGCTTGCTGACATCTAGATGGTCTTTGTTCGCTGAGTCGGGTAACGGGTTCGGATGATCGTATACTTTTCCAGGTAAATCAACAGGTTTCTACAGGCATCATCAGTACGTTAGACAAGGCAAATAATAGATCTGGAAAAGATACACACCTCAAGTCCGGCGATGTCATCGGTTCCCTTTTCTCCTTTGGCCTTGTCAGCCTTCACCTTTTCTGATTTGGTCTTGTCCTTCTCAACCTTGGTTTCCTTGTCGCTTAGCATCTTCTCTTGCTCGCTGTGTGGCATGGGGGGTTTCTCCTTGGGGGTCTCTGGAACCATTTCGGCCTTTTCACCTGTCCTTCCCTCTTTAGCTTTTCTTGCCTTGGCCTTTTCGCTAACGCCACCTTCCGTGCCGGTGGTGCCTCGCTTGGGAGGTTTTCGATGCGGATCATCCATAACGCCATCGTTCGATTCTGGTATTTTTTTACCGTCGATGATAGTGGGATCGACCGGGCGGTTTTTGAGGGCTGGGAGGTCTCTAGAGTCGGGGGCTAAGTCCTCGTCGGCATCGGCGTCACCGCCCTTCCTGCGTCCCTTATCCGAGAGAGTGACGAAGGGGCCGTCATGAGGCATCCCATCCTTGCCATCTACGGGTGCAATTTTGGTACCTAGATCGACCCGGGGTTTCGAATTGCTGGAGATGGTCGAGTCTAGCGAGGGCGAATCGCCCAGTCCCGAACCGGTGCTCACAACTTGGCCATTCTTGGAGGATTTCGTTCTACCAGTGGAAGAGGAGAGAGCGAGGGATGGCAACAAAAAAACGAGCAGAGGCGTATGTCTTTGACGGAATCTCATGGTGATTGAAGTGCCGACTTGGGTTGCAAAGAGGGAACGGGGCAATCTGAATTCTGAATTGGCTAAAAGGGCGGATGCAGTCTCGTAGTAGTGAGGTAGAGAAGAGACAAGATTATCCCAACTGGGCGTGAATGGGGACGTCAAGGATGCATGTATGTGACGAACGTGATCTGGAGGCGGTAGGTAGACGAAGGCTGAGGTTTATCAAGTAGGTAGGTAGGTATTAGATAGACACGAGTGAAAAGGATTTTTGAAAAAAGCACTTCTATACGTCGCCAAGTAGGTTGAAGGTGCGTTCAGGGGCACGCGCAAGAACTAGTTGCGGGAGGCTGTACTCTGTATGTACCTAGCGTAGGTATCCACCACCTACATGTATGGTAGGTAGTAATGATGCAATTACTTAGGTGCTCGCCTACCTAATGCGTACCTGAGAATCTGGGGGCGAGTACCTCCTGAACTTCACCTGAGCAGTGCCGCTTTTAGCCCGAGCTTAACCTGAGCCCGGCCTACCTATGCAAGACCCGCTTTAGCACAGTTCTAGATGCATAAAACCGTAAACGCATCAGCCTAAGAAAAAGAAAACACCGTTATACTAAAAACGGATTATTAAGCTTTAACGCTTAATATTGCTGGTAAGCTATAGTCCTCTAGGTATACTTTAAATTCGTGATAACTTATAACTAGAAAACAGAACTCTGCTCGTAAGGTCGTGCTAGTTCACTGCCGTACTGATCTTAGCAGAACTGGTCGGAAACCCGACACCGTACTGGTACGAACCCCAGCCGTTATTGGATCCAAGCCTGTACTGGCCCAAGTGTACTCTGTACTGGTTCGAATACCTTCGGAAATCGTACTAGTCCAGGGCCGTACCGGGACGGGTCCAGCAGCCGGCAGCCGGGCTGGTACGGTGGCCCACAGCGCATACTGAGTCAAAACCTATACTCGTGCCACGCCCCACTTTATTTGAATTCGCTAGGGCTCACCAACTAAAGTTGGTGCTAACCACCAAAACAACCAGATCACTCCAATAACCACTATTTTGACCTATTTCAACTAAAAACGACGTAATAACCTACCACCACTTTTACAAACAACTATATAAGCCAGTAATAGCTTTTTAAAAGCTCTCCAATTGTAAGCCTTTTTAGCTGCTTTAAAATAGGTCCTTTTAATAGCGTTACAAAACTTCTGTTTTACTGCTTATACAACTTTTTTAGCTTTTTTTAACTTTTTTTTTGCTTTTTGATATACTATTTAACAACTTTTTGCTATTATTAAAACTTCTTTTATTTTTAAAAGTGTATTTTTGTTAATACAACAAGCTTTAGCTATTTTTTTAATATATTTAATTTTTTTTAAGTTTTTTTTTATTTATAATAATTTAGTAATGTTAGTAATACTTTTTTCAATAAACTAAACTATATAAAAAACTAAGTTAAAATTTAAGTTTTTAATTAGTTTTATAGCTTTTATAATTTGTATAGCTAACTTATATATATATTATACAATTATAAAAAGTTTTACTAATAACAAAAATAAAATATTAAAAATTTAAAAAAGTTTAAAAAAAAAAGTTTATAGCTAATAGTTTTTAAAAGTTTAAAAAACTAAATAAAAATTAAAAAAGTAAATTTTAGTTTTTTTAAAAGCTAATTAAATAATAAAAGTTTTAAAAGTTTAATTTTTAACTTTTTATATATAAGCTAAAAATTTTAGTTTAATTATATTAGTTAAGCTATTTTAAATTATTATTTTTACTGCTTTAATATAATAATATTTTAAAAGTTAAAAAACTACTATATTTAAAAGCTAAAAAATATAAGTAAAATATAATAAAAAGCTAAAAAATACTATATTGTAATTATTGCAGTATTAAATAAACTATTTAATATAATAAAATTTATAACTATTTAATATAAAAAGTTGTTTTTAATTAACAGTTCTATTAAAAATATATAAGTTAAAATGTTTTAGCTATTTAAAACTAATTTTATTGTTTAAATAATTTAACAAAAAAATATATATAGTTATATAAAAGTTTAGTTTAAAAACTTTATACTAATTAACTAAATGTTATTAATTTAACAAAATTAAAAAGCTAAAAATATAATTTTTTTTAACTAAAATAGCTTTTATACTTATAACAAACTTTTTATTTTTTAAAAGTTTAAAATATAAAGCTTATTTATATTTAATAATTACTAAAATATTACTAGCTATTTTTATTTTAAAGCTTATTTCATTTATATTTTAAATGTTAAAATAATAAATATTTTTATTTCAAATAACTTGTTAAAACAGTAAAAAAAACTAGTTAACAACTTTTATATTTTTAACTTTTTAACAATTAGCTTTTATTTTTTTTTATAGCTTTTAGTAGTAACTGTAATATTAAATAAATTAAAAAACTTATTTTTTACTTATAAGTTTAATAAAATTCGAAAAAATAAATCGTTTAAAAATAATAATATTTACAGCATTTTTAATAAATTCAACAGTAACAAATAAGTTGATTCGATTTAATCGATCAATATAGTTGCAAATAGCTTGTTTTTTTATAAAAAGTAGTTTTTGTTATAAAAAAAAAGGTCGATTTTTGCTATTAATACTTTTTAATCAGTTTTGAAAAATTTAACGCAGTATGTTAAAAGTTCGTACAACTGTTGTTATTTTCGCTATAAAAAAGTTTTTAAAGTATTTGAAAGCTTTAAAAATTTTGTAATTCATTTTAAAGCTTAAAATTCAATAAGCGCAATAGTTGAATTAATTGATTTGTTAAAATAAGTCAAAATAGTAGTTATTAAAGTGATTTAGTTGTTTTAGTAATTAGTACTAACTTTAGTTAGTAAGCTTTAGCAAATTTAAATAAAGTGGGGCGTAGCACAAGTACACTTAACGTTATATCTCTTGATTTCATCAACTTTTTAGCTTTTAACACGATTTATTCAACAATAATAAAACATATAAAATTAAATAAAATATAGTAAAATAGCTTTATTAATTACACATCTAACAAACCTATTTATATATATATAGCTAAAATATTAGGTATGTTTTTAGTATAAGCATATAGTGTATTATATAAATAATATGTACTAAAACGAGCGTTTGCAGCTAAGAAATAAGAGCCTCTCAGAACAATCTAAGCTCAAACAGGATGTTGACTAAGCCCTGTTCGGTTGAATAAGGTCAGTCTAGACCATATTAGGACAGTATAGTGGAGCGAAAATAGGTTGGAGGTGTTAAGTGCATAGGTTATGACCCAGTAACAGCTGTGGGCCACCGTAGGCTGGTATGTTTTCTAATATAACGCTAATAATGCATTAACCTAGAGAAGGTTCCTACATTTACGATTAACCATGCCTTAAGTTGCTTAGCATCTAGCGAAGTACTTGAAGAAATATCCAGAAGAATGCAGAGCTGCCTAACTATATTTTCCCCAAGTAAAATATCTCCAGCCTCGATCCAGATTTCATATCGGCAGTCCCATCATTCTGGTATAATATTGGGATTCTATAATTTGGCCACCTTTTGATAAAAGTCTACTGCGTCTTGTGCAGTCTGCATTGGCCCCCATCGCCAAATATCCTTCCCATTAAACCGGCCGTAGGGCGAATTGCATGAACTAGGAGCGCCTTTTTTAGTCTTCCGCCGTTTGAACCAAGCCCCGTGGTCCAGATGTACAACTTCCGATGAACTCTCGGACAACACGCGTTTTTTCGTAGGGGGCGGGGGCGAACTAGGTGATTGTTGGCAGGCGTACGGGCGAACTTCGGTTATGGTTTCGGGGTCGATATTAGCTTCGTACTTCTTAGAAGATTGAGGAGGAAGAATCTGGGGTTCTAGCTGCTGCTGCTGGTGGAACTGCTTTGTCTGTGGTATATCTCCATTGCCGCCTGGTACGGCCCCCCCCGGGCTCCTCTGATCAGCTTGTCCCTCGGAACCTGAATCTATTGAGCTATCCGCTACATCACTATTAGAAGTCTGCGAGTCTGCGCGTTGTTCGGTATCACCAGGCGGAGAATGAAACCTCGAAGCAATAAGAGCGGTATTGTCACCCATATAAGTCGCGTCGTGCAGCAGATACATCTGCTCTAACTCAAAAAGCTGCTGTCGCAGGGCCAGCGGAAAACCAGGCGGCTTCGGAAGTGTAACGAATGCCCTGTTTAGCGCTGCCATAGGGTCACCGTACCATGTTTTTGCCTGGAAAAGAGTACCTAGCCGATCGGGAAGAGGCTCTGCCCGGCACGGTCCTCGATAACAACAATCACTGAGGACATAAGCCTGATATAGCCCTCCGTGGCTGTCCTGTTCCACCATGCCTTTACTTATACAGTGTAACCGGTATTCTTCGGCGGTCGGCGAAAAGCGGGGAACAGGCATTTGGGTCAATGCATACCGGTCTTTTCGGCGTTCAAAATCGGCGGTTTCGAAAGTTTCAAAGAATGAGACGTCGGTAGGTACGAAAATGAAGCCGGGATTCATGACGGTATCGTAGTTGCGATGGCAGAGAGAACACAAGGGGATGCTGTTCGCGACATCGTCCAGGCTGTCGAAGTTGATAAGACCCGCCGATTTCGCCTCGTCAAACTGGCTATTCTTCTGGGCGATGACATGGCAGACATCTACGGGCGTAGACCCGCAATGCCAGCAGGTATCTCCATTAAGACTCTTGACTCGGTTGCGTGTAGCAGAGAGGAATCTGCTGCGGGAGCTACCACCGGAAGCAGCAGATGATGAGGCGGGTTTGCTCCGCTCTCGCTTGCCGCTCGTCTTAGAGGTAGTTGAAGACGGCGGAGGAGGAGGAGGCATACAATAAACTATCACGATAGAGGTGGCGAAGTTGCGATGTGTGGGAGGGCGTTAGGTGGGGTACATTGGTATACAGGTCTCTTAGGATCTTAAACGTTAGCTTGGCGAGCATAGGGCGAACCAGGACTGAGCAAAAGCAGCGCTTACGCTAATCCCAATTAGCCTTACACCACAACCGTGTAAAACCTAGAACCAAGTAACTACGCGAGAGGTAAGTACCTCTACCTGCTAGGTTCATTTACACAGCTACAGGCAATGTACCACCTATCTGGGCAGTGCTAAGCCATACATGCAGCGAGCTATTCACTTATATATAGATAGGTGCAAACAATTAATTATATCCATTACTACCTTAGGTAGCCGGCATCTATTTAATTGCAACTTGACAACAACCAGATAATACCTACCGTATTTATTGTACCTTCAGTACAGAGTATAGCCAGGTATACTTAAGGCAGGGACGTTCTAGGTTCCTAATCTAGATTCCGGGACAACCCACCAATCAATCAACACCAATTGATTAACTTACCAGCCACACTTACCCATATTGACCGAGCCACAGCAACTCAAGCGTGAGTGGGGCACCATCGCAGTGTTTACGTCTCATAGACTTTACAATGCTATGCCTTACCCTTACCTCAAAAGCGCTTGAGATCGATTCAAGAGGAATCTGCTGCATGCTGATCCGACCATGAAAAAATGCCTCCTCGCCGAACTCGCGCAGCTTCTCGGCGCGAGGAATCAATCGAGCCTCAGGAAGGAGGGCCTGTGACGAGGCATACTAGGAGCAATGTCAAACGCGCCGAGGCATTGGATCCATCCCAATCAAAATCCACATATCACCTTGAATCAGGAATTCCTCAACGAGGTACCCGTCGCCAAATTCGCCGCCGGAGGAGCCTGGAGAGCGTTGCCACAAACGACTTCCCTAAAAGCTCGGGCGAGCACGTCAGTCCAGACCCTCGTATGTTGATCTCTTTGTAATTGATAAATCACAATCACATGCTCACATCTGCGTAGCCCCGACGGGGACCACCCCGACCATGAGCGCCCAAGATGCGGCCGCTTCTAACCCGGAGAGCCAAAATGACTCGTATGAAGACGGAGCTGCTAGGCTTCAAGACATTCTCGACTTTGACTTACCCAAGCTTCGCCGCTGGTGTGAGAAGACATTTGAGGCGCTGTCTTCCTTGACATCTCCTGAGCCCACTGCAGAGGAGCGTAAGAACCTCAACACAGCAAGGAAGTCTTTCCGCTTGGCGCGCCGCCCGCTTGCCGAGGAGGGTTCAGCTTACATCGATCTTTCGTTATCTAATCTCCCTTATCAGGATGATCCGGATGTTCACGCTACAATTCATAAAGTCACGTCTTCGGCAAACTTGGTTTCCATCCTACTCTCACTCACCGAGACCGACCATTCCAAGCAGGCGGGTTCGCCATTTTTGCAGGAGCTGGATAATGTGTTTTCCACTCTTCTTGGCCTAGATCCCTCTAGCGAATCCGAAAGCCACGACCTCGCATTTCGTGTCCGATGTCGCCGCTTAGTCGAATTGCTCAAGGAGGAACCAAATGCTGAGTCACTCGTTTTAGCGAGTATGATATTCTGTAACCATTCTCCTGACATGCCAGAAGAGGCTATGCAACAGCTGCGCGAAGGCCCGTTTAGAAATTTGGGGGACATGGAGCAGGGTGGGGATTTTACATCTTCTGAAATATTCAAGAAACAAATAGGTGAGATTATTGCCAAGCTTTCGTTAGCAGAACGAGCCAAGACAGTGGAACTTTTGGACCGAGCGTTTCCATGCGATGAACTACTTGAAGACTTACGGACATGGGCTCTATACATGTACATGCATGTGAACAAAAATCCTCACGAGAATAAACACCTACCGCATGATCAAAACTTGAGAGGGTCTGGTGATGGTGCGGAACGGGAAGGATCGCAGGGTTTACTTCCTAGAGAGAACGATGGATCAGAGGCCAGCTCCGACTCGGGATCTAGCAGCGAACACGAGTATCACCACCTCAAGGCAGTCACTAAAGAGTAAGGACTGACTCTACTACATCGCATAGCTCTTATTAGGAGATTCACTGACATCTCTCTAGACCAAGTTTTATTCAAGACACAGCCACTCTAGCTGCAGTGAGGCAGAGCGAGAAAGCTGACCCAACGCGTCCACGAACGGAGCCACCATCAAATCAGCAATCTGTAAAGAGAAAGATGACGGAGTCGCAAATAAAAGATGCCATCCTCCAACTGGATGCAGCTGACATATTAGAGCCATCTATCCCAGGTGTTGAAGATGCTAGCGAGACAATACCCCGCGGCACCAGAGTCTCGTATTCTACTTCTCCTTCTCGCTCTAGTACGATCTCTCGGGAACTAAGGGTGGCGGGGAAGCGCGTACGACAAGAGGACGAGGACTACGTAGATGATTCCGATGATGATTTTGAGGTAAACGAACAGTTGATAGACGAGTCCAGGAGGGTTCAGTATGAGGAGCCTAATGTTACAAAACGTTCTCGATTATTAGGGAACTCTGGCATCGTTGCAGGCAGATCACTTTCGCCCAACGGCACACCAGCGTCTAGCAACATCAGAGAGAGAGACTTGGCGACGCTAAGCCAGGCAGCACGCGCCAATAGACTTGCGAATAAGACGAGGGGCCATCAAATCCGAGAAAGGTGGAGTGACGTCGATACGGATCATCTCATCGACCTCATCGCTGACCGCAACCTCGGGTGCTCGTGGGCGGCGATGGAGAAGGAGGGGGGCTTCCAAACATCTCGAAGCCAACAGGCGATCCGCGACAAGGCGCGCAACCTGAAGAAAGCGTACCTATGCGCGGACGCGATCCTACCGAGTGGGTTCGACTACGTCTATCTCGGCAAGAAAGAACGGTACGACGTTATCGCATCAGGACACAATCCGGACAGGAAGGAGGACGACATCGACGAACGCGGGCATGTGATACGCAACTTATGGAGGGAAAGACTAAGCTGAAAAGCACTTGGGATCTACCGGTAGTAAATGAACATGGCGTTTCGGCGTTTGTTGCCCATGGCCTTGGTTGTGGGCCCAGGTTATTCGATGATATCCAGTCAATACAATTCAAGTTCTAGCACTACGGACAAATTCATTGTGAGCACTAGCCGATTTTCTCCACGATTTGCTCACAGTATTACCGAGAGACTCTAGCTCTGTACCTTGAAAACACATTGAAGCCGAACCCGTTATCCAATGGATACTCTCTATTTTCGCTATAAAAAAAAGAACATAAAGAACAAGTTGACCCTGAATTTTATCCTTTGTGTTCTTTATTACTTTTATAAAATGTTGACCTTATTGGTATTAGTGTCGACCACCTAACACATGTACCTATCTACCTCAGGTAGATAGAGTAGGTAGAGTGGGGCTTAGATATGTAGTCGACAGAGCCTAGATTGGCCCACTTAAACTTTTCCAACTGATGCTTCAATTGAACATCGAATTTTGTGAATGTCTTCATTTGGAGATATTCAGGACCCCGCGTGATAGCCGGACAAGCACGAATATACAACTGACACGCCGCCCATCCTGATAGCTTAGGTTCGGGACGAGGGGGGGCATTAGCCTCCACTAAATCACCGAGGCGGAATCGAGATCGAAATCGAAATCGAAATCGAACCAAAAAAAAAAACCCCTCCCCCGTCTTTCTACGCCTATAACGACGACCATCATGGCCGACCTCGCTCGCATATCACGGCCGTGGCTGTTCTCGCTGAGGCAGAAGATGCGGACGACGCACACGATAGCTCCTTTGTATCTTAGTCTCGCATATGGCCGGAGGACCATTGGCACCACAGCGGCCTGCTCCGCCAAGCACACGGGTTCGACGCACGCGTCAGGGGGCCTCAATATATCATTCCTAATTCTGCGTAAGTCAGCTGTTAAGAGCAGTACTGCTGCATCTTCCATCATCTTCAATCCAGGAAGCGGGGGGGAAAGGCTCGCCCTCTATCCTCGCTCTGCTGCCACTCTCTCCCTCCCTCTCTCTAGCCCCCCTCCTCCGCTTCCTGCCCAAGCAACGCTAGACAGAGATAGCTGACGCATCGTGTCCCTTGCCGCCAAACAGACACCATCGTCCCGCCGCCGATATGGAAGTTCCCGCTCTCGCCGGTGACGTCGGCGAAGCTGGCGTGGCTCATAATCAAGAACCGCGCGATGGCGCTGCAGTGGCGGCTGGGCGTGTACATTGGGTCGGCGTACGAGGGGGGCCGCGTGCGGTGGCCGCGGTTCCGCGCGCGCAAGCGCGACTGCGTGCCGGCGGCCAAGGTGCTGCACGCGCAGGTGGCGGAGGCGCTCGCGGCGGGCGACAAGGACACGCTGCGCCGCGTCTGCGTCGCCGAGACGTACAAGACGCTCGCCGAGGTCATCGACGCGCGCGCGCCCCGCCTGCGCACCGAGTGGGCGCTCGTGCGCTACGACCGCCCCCTGCTGTACCCGCGCATCGCCGACTTCCGCGTCAGCTACCAGGCCGCGCCCGGCGGCCGCCCCGCCGACACGCGCCTCGTGAAGCAGGCCGTCGTCAGCATCTCCAGCGTCCAGCGCATCGCCCGCTACTTCGACGGCGCCGACGGCCTCTCCGTCCCCGTCCCCGGCAGCGAGCGCGTGCGCCACCTCACCGAGCACGTCGTGCTGCAGTGCGAGATCAAGGACAAGGGCGACTACGAGGCCGGGCCCTGGCGCTACTGGGGCACCATGCCCGAGATGTCCTACGAGGAGATCCGCGACGACACGGCCATGTATAACGATGCTATGGCACGACCTCCCAGCAGTCCGATACAGTGAGGCTAGGAGCGCTGCTGGCTCGGCGTCGGGCCGTAGCTGGATGGAACACATAGACGGTTCAATGTGGAGAAAGAGGCTGTTGTATCATATTCGTGTACTTGTACACTTTCCACCACCCTCGTGATCATAGCAATACCAATTTGTATATATATGTATATATATTATACGTTAAACCGGTAAAATATGAAATATCCCAAGACTCCCTTATTCCCTTTGATACAACCACAGCGTGCCCATGGATTTGTTAATATGTGCTGAAAACTTTGAGTGATTTGCAAGACCTTTGTTCAGCTTGTAGCCGACAGTGTCTAGAGGATTGTTATTGCATAACGAACTGATAGACGATGGCAATGCTATTGCATCAGAGAGGCATAATTCAAGGCTCGGGTAATAATTTCTGGCCTTCATAAGGGGTATTATTGCTGGACAAGACACATAATTCTAGCATTTAAAGTCGCTACCTTTCAAGTGTATACCCAAGATGACCACTGTCAAATCCTCAATCCTTGCTTCAACCGTCATCTACGAAATCTCCACCCACTAGCTCATAATCCGTCAGTATTCCAATAAACTTGCAACTCTCAACTTCCACTCGCTATGAATCGCCAATAGAAGGAATAAACGATAATCGCTACAACAGATTACCAGTTGTACTAAGCGCCCTTAGAAGAATTTGCCTGTGGACTTAGCGGACGCGACTTCATCCTCAGTCTCAGTTGGATTAATGGCATCACGGTCCTCCGACACGATACTAGCGGAAAGGGGGCGGTCCAAGGCATCAAATCCAGTGCCGTTAATCTTGGATTGCGCGTACTGGAAACCGAGTCGGCACACGAGCGCAATAAAACCCCAGATCACGCCACCGACCGGTGCTGCGATGAAGGCACCAAACGCGCCCCAGTCGCCCGTGTATAATCCTTCTTGCAAGAGGATGAGCTCGCCGCCCTTCTGGGCGCTGTCGTAGTAGATAGCACCGAAGATAAAGACGGTCAAGATACCGCCGAGGCCACCCACGACAACCTCAAAGCCGCGCCACCAGTAGAAGCGTTCGGACAGCCCAAATACGAGGACGGGAATCGTAGCCGCCGACAGGAGATCTGATATCAGGTAGATCTGCAGGATGCCAGGGGCTTTCAGAGCGAGCACGGCGACGGGGAAGATAACGAGGACGACGAGACCGCGGACAAACCAGATGTTGAGTCGGTTGCGGAAAAGGTCGTTCGAGGCTGTCGACACCATGGCGGACTGCAGGCTGTCGAACGCTGCCGTGCTAAGGGCTACGGCCATGACGAGCACGATCCCTACGACCCAGTTGGGGAGCTGTTCGAGGAGCAGGAAGAAGGCAACAGAGCCATCTTGCGGCGGATCGCCCGGCCAGGCTCCAGACCATGCAGCAACCAGTCCCGCGACGCCGACTAGCGTGAGGACGATGGTGATGAAGACCGTGGCGATCGAGATGCCGATCCATAGGTCTTTGTCCGTCTTAGAAGCGAAGGCACGCAGCCAGAAGTTGGCGAGGAAGAAATAGTTGGTGAGGATGGCGACGGGGAGAACGTAGATGAGCTGCCACCCGACTAGGCTCGGCTTAAGCAGCCCAGAACTCTCAATAAGCTCTGGCTTGATCTCTGTCTTGACGCCGACAGTGATGGTGGCAAGAATAATTAGGCCAATAATCATGGCGCCTTGGATATTGTCTGTGAGAAAAGATATCTTGAACCCTCCGAGCGCTATGAGATATTTGTCAGCTATAGTCTACTGATTTCGACTTGATGAGAATTATACAGAAACTTACACGTATAGATGGTAGTAACAACAGCTTCCACGATAACAACAGGCAAGCCATCCAGCCCGGTTAACGCTGTGACTACCTGACCAATAGCAGACAGCTCTGCAACCATGTACAAGAAGAGGGTAAGGAGTGTCAAAGCACTCAAGTACAGTGCAGTAACATGCCCAAACCGCTGGCGTGTCCACTCAGTGAGAACAAACCCTTCTGGGCACTTTCGGCGGATGACAGGCGTGAGAATGGCGAAGATAAGAATCGGAGCAGCTGACGCAACAGCGTACACGATGACGCCTTGGAGACCGGCAAGCGTAGCAAGCTGGGGATATGAGAACAAAATGCCAGATCCCATAGCTGGAACATTAAGGATCGACTGTCAGCAAGAACACACGTTGGAAGGGGGAGGGGGAGATCGAAGCGGCAGCACATTTCCCACGCAAGCATTAACTTGATCGAGTAATTACGGTACAGTCTCAGCTTCATATCCGCAGCACCCTCACAAATCTCCCTCCAGGCCTCCGGGAAAAGGGGTCGGAAGGTTGGATTCAGAGGGTGCTGTTTCAATTCGGCGCCCGTAGTGAGCCACGGTCTGTCTACCCCCGAAGTAGTAGTGGCCTTGAAGAATCAAGTTTACCTACCTCGGGAGTAGACGACCTGTTGATCTTGGGTATGAACCTACAGTCTTGCGTGCGTATCTCGTTACTCTAATCTTGTATCGCTGCGGCCTGCCTATGGGCTAGCGGGTTGGCTGACATGGTGTCCATTCATTTCGCCCAGCGTGATCAACACCAGCTATTCGATAGTGTGCCACCGCTCTTAAAGTCGATCTTGTAGGAGAATGCAAAGGCTTATTTGCCGGAGCGGCACATTAGCTCTTCACTCACCAGCGGCGATAAAATTGAGCGCCAGGGGCAATGCTGTTTAAGAGTCAATACATGTCTCTGGGCAGGGGATGGGAATCTAGAACGCGTGGCGCTCTACAGGCGGACTCTGACCCTTTTGCGTCCTGTTTCCAGCCAGGAAGTCAGTTTTAGACTGGTTCCTCATTCGCCAGGCAAGGCCTGTTCCAAGAAGTCTGTAGAAGAAGATCATATAGTGTTAGACTAGCTCATCTCGACAAAGCAGGTGGACTTGAAGGTTAAAGAAGAGGTAGCACATCTTCGCAGGAATGATAAATTGATCAGATGCTGCTACTTATTTGTTTTCCAACATACAAAAAGGCGCCATATGTCACGTATATGATTGCATTTGAAGCTGCAAAGGATGGTTGACCCATGATCAAAGTGTTTTCTCTGAATTCGAGTAGGATAGAAGACGATCCAGAGATATATCCAAAGTTGAACAACCCAGGGTACTTGAAGAAGCATAAAATGCAAATAAAACTCTTCACCCGCGATCGCGGGTTCACAAGAGAATATATTAGTGACGATAGAGGCGTAGGTGGAGACACTATTTACTTATCGAATACCTACGCTAACCAGGATAGTAGTGAACCAGCGTGGGGGGTTCAAACCTCGAGGCTGCTACACACAGTATCTATTACCTTATCGCACGGAATGCTTCTTCCATGGACCCTAGTACCTAAGGTACCTACCTAAATAGGTAATCGATAGCGATCATATTTGAACAAGAGACGTACCTGTTTATTTAATTGCTGTGAAGCTCATCCACGGTACTGACAACTGGTACCTGCATATCGAAGACTAAAGAGCTCCTTTAAGCTTCTATGTATTCTGTACTCCTACCCAACAAACTTGTTCACCTTCCGATTTAATTTCACCAGGCACACATTTTCACATGCCTTTTACCATTTCTACTTCCCGGAAACTTAGACACATCTTCCACTATTGCCGTCACTACCGAGATAGTTCTGTTTCCTTCTACTCTCCAGCCTATTCGACTTCGGCCTTGCCCACTGACACCTGTTTTTCTTCCTTTATTAAGTCTCAATTTCAAAGCATGACGAATTCCACCTTATTTTCCGGCTGCTCAATCAACTCTACCAACACTTCCTCACCAGGTATGTTAGTTTCAACCTCGAATTTTCCTCCCTCACGATCTTGATAGAGACTTACTCTCACTCCATAGGACCAATATGCTTCTATGTTCACTGCACCCTGATTCCCTTGCAACTGCAATTATCTAACTATGTTTGGAGCAAAGGTATATTCTGTCTCCTATACACTTGTCATCGCCTTGTCATTGTTGTACCACGTTCGATGACAAGCATTCCCCCCCCTCCATCTTCCCGTCGCCCTTGTTGATTCATATTTATTCTACTACTTCGACAAATAGCCAGATAGAGCAGCATTCTTACTCCTGAATCTTGTCCCTAAGTTCACGTAGAGGCGAAAATTGCACCCACAGCTCTGGTTGCCTCAACTCTAACACCATACACAGATTCAAGCACAATGTAGTCTACGCCTAAGCCTACGCATATTACCCTCGCAACTAAACAGCGAGAGCGAGCACAACTTCACACTGGCCTTGGTCTACGACTCAAAAAATACTTGACTGCCAAACTTCCCTGTCGGTTCTACTCATCAGCAACTCTGAAGTTGTAGACACCTAGAATGGTACAGTCCGGGATAGTCCATTTATCTACAGACAGATCAATAACCTATCATCCCACCTTTGCACCTGGTTGGTAATGGAATGAGGCCCTAATATATCTGCCGATCAAAACCAATTAGTAACTAACAGCTACTTCATCACATATCCGCACCTATGACTACACTGCCCCTCAGTATGCCTACTTTTTGTCGTGGGGGGGGGC